>CM021103.1:484275519-484287324 GCA_007115665.2 Sequoiadendron giganteum
TAAAGGGAAGAATGTCAACCATGTATTTGACACAACAATCCATTGTCTATTTGGAATAGAGAGTAATCATATAATTGACCACAACATTGACGAACCAAAAATCAACAACACTACTCCATTGGACTTACTCCCAAACATATCAAACTCTGATAATCAAATCAATGTCATAAAAATCAGAGAACATCAAGAGCATCAACCAGTAAATGTAACAAAAAAGGGGGCAAGCCAAGGTCATGTTAAAAGGAATTGGGTCTACACACACGGTTCCACCTCCATCACACTATAACATCTTCGATTAGTTACAAAGGATTCCTGCTCAGATATCCATACTAGAGCAACTTAAAATATCACCATCACATAAGGAGGTTCTTGAACAAGCTTTAGTTGCAACTATAGTACCAAAGAATCTAGATGTGTGTCAATTTCAAGCTATGGTGGGACATTTAACTACTCCACATTGTCTATCATTCTCCGAACAGGATGATATTTCATTGAACCATCCCCATAATATGACACTCCATATTGAGGTCTTAATCCACAATCATCATGTCAAGAGAGTCTTAATAGATAAGGGAGCTGGTCTGAATATTTGCACTCTCAAGCTAATTCGTGCACTAGGATATTCAGATGATGCTATTGATTTTCGCAGAAAAATGACTATTAAAGCATATGATGAAGAAGAGAGGTCGTCTAAGGGCTTGATTGTATTACCCATCCAAGTGGGGCCCATGATGAAAAATATTGTATGTCAGGTGTTGGAGAAAGAATTAACATAGAACATTCTCTTGGGCTGACCATGGATCCATGAAATGCAAGCTGTACCTTCAACATACCATCAATGTTTGAAGTTTCCAGTAAATGGACGAGAGGTGACTATATCTGCTCATTACAATCACCCTCAACATTGTGATACCCTTAGGATCTCTCAAGATACCTTCATACCACACAATAGGGAAGCATCATCATCCAAAGATGAACAACGTCCAAGCATCACTACTAAATGGGTAGAAAAGAAGGGTAAAGAAAAAGAGACAAGTCCTGTTGAAATTCAATCAACAGATAAACCAAATCAACAACCTTCTTTATCACAAAAGTTCCAAGAACAACTCCAACTGAAGGAAAAATGGATGGGCACATATTCAATGGAGCAATTGCTTAACCTATCACAGTTAATGCCATCTCCTAGAACATATGGTCAACCATCTCTGATCAAGTCTCAAACATCATTACCAATTACAACTCTAGATGAAAGGTTTGTCAAAAAGGGTACAATAGAGGATGAAACAAGAAACAAAGTGATCCTGGATTAGCTATACAAAGATGAGGAGCCCTCTACATCAGATGACAATATCAAAAATGTCGCCATCAACACCGATCAATATGGGAAAGGAAAGGCTATTTTAGAAAAGATGGGATATGAAGGACAAGGACCCATTGAATTACGAAAAGAAGGAATCACAGAGCCTATTTTACCCCTCACTCTCCACACAAAAGAGAAGCTAGGACTAGGATACTTTGAGGAAGAGAAACATGAATTAACAAAGACATCTGTCGACAATATCAATCAATTTCAGGATGGCTCCGAAACAGACTCAAATGAATATGAATGGGCACTATATTCTGATCTATTTTTCATTGATAATCAAGTAGATGTAATCCAAAAATATGCACCTACGCGTGAGGAGGGCCAAGGTTCTAGGTCTAGACCACTTGAAGAAGGTTCACTAGATATCGATGATTCGAGTGGGGATGAGAAGACTTCAAGTGGACTAGACGATATGGAAGAAAGTACCATCACGGACCTCGATATTCTGGTAAATGATTATGACGAAACGACTATCCACACCCTTACAACCATCGCATTACAAACATTTGATAACCAAATGCCATTAATCCATCTTGAGCTCATTGACTGGGAACCGATCAAACCTTTGGATATACCAATATTTATAAATGATAATTCCATCATAAACTTCCTATGCCATGCCGAACCTGGTACAACTTCTGACTATAATACTCATAACAACGCGACTCGGCAGGAGGGTGTCAAATCTTCCAGTTGTAAAAATAATAACAGGGAAAATAGATCTAATGGTAAAAACCATTCAATGGCAACATTAGATCTGGAAAAAGTAAAAATAAAGAACGCATCTAACAGTGAAAACCTTTCTGAGGCACTGAAGGATGGAAGGTTTGGCACTCTTTCGGAACACTATCATGAAAGATCATCAGTCCTAGTAGAATCGACACAGTCTGTGAATATTGGCACTGGAGACAAGGCACAAATCTTACATCTGGTAGAATCTATGACAAAACAGGAAAGACCAACATTCATCCAATTCTTTAAACAACGAAGCATCAACTTTGCTTGGTCATATTCTGATATGCCAAGCTTAGACTCAAATCTGCTTATGCATCACTTATCTTTGCCTGTAGGAATCAAGCCTGTCAAACAAAAATTAAGAAAAATGCATCCTCACATCGCATTGATGGTCAAAACAGAGCTAAATAAATTATTGGATGCTGGATTCATACGGTCTATAGATTATGTCGAATGGATATCAAATCTTGTACCTATTTCAAAACTAGACAATAGTATCAGAATATGTACAGATTTTAGGGACTTGACTAAAGCATGTCCGAAGGATGATTTTCCAATACCAAACATAGACATCATCGTGGACTTGACAGCTGGGCATGCCATGTTGTCGATCATGGATGGTTTCTCAGGATACAATCAGATAAAAATAGCTCCCGAAGATCAGGAAAAGACAGCTTTCACATGCCCATGGGGAACCTTCTGCTGGAATGTCATGCCATTTGGTCTAAAGAACACATGAGCCACTTATCAAAGAGCAATGATGACAATATTCCATGATATGATGCACACCTTCATGGAGGATTACGTGGATGAAATCTTGGAAAAATCTACTACTAGGGAAGGACATTTGCATATCTTAGACAAAATATTCACACAGATGGAGAAATTCAATGTCAGGTTAAACCCTAAGAAATGTGTCTTCGAGGTTACATCCGCAAAATTGTTAGGGTACATTGTCTCGGAAAAGGGTATAGAAGTGGATCCGACAAAAGTCAAAGCAATCATGGAAATGCCACCTCCTAGGAACATAAGTCAACTTCGATCACTACAGGGAAGGATCCAATCAATCAGAAGATTCATCTCTTAGGTGGCAAACAAAAGTCATCCTTTTAATCATCTACTGCATAAGAATATAATTTTCAAGTGGGATGAGAGGTGTGAAGCAACATTCGATCAAATCAAGCAATATCTAATGTCACCACCCATTCTCATACCACCAACAGAAGGAAGGCCTCTCATTTTGTACATTGCCACGACAAATATCTCTTTGGGGGCACTATTAGCACAAGAGGGTAATGAAGGGAAAGAACGTGCCATCTATTATATCAGCCGGACATTGAATGGGTATGAAATAAACTATACATTCATAGAGAAGTCTTTCTTAGCAGTGGTGTTTGCTACTCAACAGCTGAGACACTACATGCTGACTCATACAATCAGGTTAATTGCAAAGATCGACCCTTTGAAGTATTTAATAAGTAAAGCTGCCTTAACAGGTAGACTGGCGAAATGGGTTATGCTCCTAAGTGAATTCGACATTCAATATGTCGAGAGAAAGGAAATCAAGGGACAAGCAATCATTGAACAGATAGCTAAAGCTCCTCTGCCAGATGATCACCCAATGACAATGGAATTTCTAGATATAGACATTATGACAGCTATGCCCCAACAATGGATACTATATTTTGATGGATTGTATACACAACGAGGATCAAGAGCAGGGATCTTGTTCATCTCTCCCCAAGGACACACAATTCTAAAATCATATAGACTCATGTTTCAGTGTACAAATAATGTGGTAGAATATTAAGCATTGATTATTGGGGTAAAAATAGCAATTCAGTGGAAAATAATGGACTTACAGGTGTATGGGGACTCTCAACTAGTTATTTATCAAATGAATGACGAATATCAAACCAAAGATGAAAAGTTGAGACCCTACAAACAAAAAATAGATAATCTAAAACAATCCTTTGTTAGTATGAAGTTTGATAAGATTCCAAGAGCTGAGAACAAAGCTTCAGATGCTATGGCAACAATTGCTTCATTACTACAATTTCCTGAGAAACATGTTTGTTATGAGTTTATGGTAGAACAAGTATCATGCCCTTCCCATATTAATCAAGGATCCGCTACCATCTGCCATATCGAAACATCAGAAACCTCCATCTATGAAACAATCTATGCCTATCTGAAAAACAATGTCCTTCCTCCTGATTTATCCAGGAACCAGAAAAGAAACTTCATTCGCCAATCCGCACGACATACTTTAATCACTGACATACTTTATCGTCGAGGTCTTGATGGTACTTTACTCCGATGTCTAGAACACAACGAATTTGAAATGGCCCTACGAGAGGTTCATGAGGGTATTTGTGGTACTCATTCAAGTGGGATAACTCTAGCTAAGAAACTCCTCCGTTTGGGATATTATTGGCCATGCATGAAGAAAGAATCCTATCAGTTTGTCAAGAAATTCCAAAAGTGTCAAATTCACAACAATTTGATTCATGCTTCAGCATAGGAACTACATCCCTTCACATCAACATGGCCTTTTTGTCAATGGGGCCTTGATCGAGTAGGGAAAATCAATCCATCTTCATCCAATGGACACAAGTTCATTATAACAGCTACATAATATTTCACAAAATGGATTGAAGCAATACTTCTTACTACAATCACTGGGAAGCAGATCTCCTCTTTCATTTTGAATTACATCATATGTCGGTATAGAATCCCTTAAACCATTATCATTGATAATGGACAACTGTTCAAGAATCAAGATGTTAAGGAGCTATGTGATAAGTTTCATATTCAACATCGGTTTTCAACACCGTACTATGCACAATGGAATGGCCAAGCAGAGGCCTCAAACAAAACCATACTCAAAATTCTCAAAAAGATGGTTAATGATGTTGGATGAGATTAGCATGTTCAACTCAACCCTGCACTATGGGCCTACAGAACAAGCATTAGAACACCAACGGGAGCTACACCATTTGCTTTGGTATGTGGATCAGAAGCCATATTGCCCATTGAAGTTAAAATTCCATCCCTTCGTGTATCACTTAGAGGTATCATTTCAGATGAAGATTATAGGGTATCTAGACTACAAGAACTGGAATTGCTGGATGAGCATCATCAACAAGCTGTTAATCATCTAACAACTTATCAACAGAGGATGTCAAGAAGTTACAATCGCAGGGTAAAACCGAGGGTCTTTCAGGTTGGTGACTTAGTACTAAAGGAAAACCCTAGGAATCAGCAAGACAGAGAAAAGAAAGGAAAATTTGAGCCTAACTGGCTTGGTCCATTTTTTGTCATATTAGTGTATGGATCAGGAGCATATCAGCTATCAACACCAGAAGGGGATCTGTTTGATGAACCTATCAACATTATTCATCTCAAAAAAATCTATGCTTAAAATCTACTAGTGCATGGGGCAAACTACTGAAAATTGTTTCCTTGGTGAAAACCTGGCAAACAGGCATCTTGGCAAACACAAAAATACAAAAAAAAAAAGAAAAAAGAAGGAAAAAATGAGAAAAATACAAAAACACAACGGGTGTAATCAAAGCATATGGTGAAAACCTGGAAACAGGCATCGTATGTGATTCTAAGATCAACTTTCCCATCTATTTGGATATATATTAGGATCATTAGTTTGACAGTCAGTATCAATTCATATCCTATCATTCGTTTGGCCATCTTTGTATCCATATCAAAATCATTTTCAAATAGTCAAGTATCACTCCACGGCTTGGGGGCAACATCTGGATATCATTAGGGGCAATACAAATGTATCGATTTCACCAATCTGAGAACATGACAGTATGGCAGAAAACCAAAAACAAAATCAAAGTGCAATATCAATCATCATCAGAAGAGCATCAACCATCCATATCGTATCAAAAATCCAAAAACATGTCAAAAAGGTAAGTCTGCAAAGGCAAAATCCAAAACCATAGGTCTGTGTCAGTTGAACTACGTGGTCTTTGCATGTGTAACGTAGGCAAGGCTAATCCTTGATCAGCCCTCGAGGCCCCTAAGATAGGTTAGTAGGTTAGGTCTTTAGTTAAAATCTCGAAAATCCAAAAACATGTCAAAAACAGGATGGATGATCTAAAATCTGAATAATGAATGAAACACTCTAAGTAAACAATGGATATATTGTACTTTTAGATAATCATTTATTTAGAGTGACTCGATGATGTTTTGAACTAGAGGAACAAGGAAAAAGAATGATATTTTTATTTTCTGCTGTCTGTACGATAATCATATAAATGTGTGAATTGTCGGGGGATGTGCTATGCAAATGTATCACCGATGACATTTAGAATTCACACACTCAAATGATTATCTCTACCTGTTTACGCAATGAATGCTTAGGTCATCTCAGTTCAATTATACCTAGATGCTTGTGTTCGATTGTAATATCAAAAAAATCATGAAAGTAATACTCAGGTCATCATTGGTTTAACACATACCATTGATGCTTGTATTCACTTTCAACATTCAATAAAGCTCTATGATGATACCAAGCACAAAAAGACTGTTAAAATGACATTTTTTTTTGCATATCATTACATGATTAAATTAGACTGCATTCATCATCATTCATTATCTGCAAAATATTTGTTACATAAAGGATTCCAATCCATGATTATCTAATCTACAAATAAGACTGAGTAGACTTGACATAAAATCCAAAAATCATCAAAACATGTAAAAGTCATCATCGCATCATTTAGTATCATCATTTCATCATTCATACATACATCAAATAAAATATGAATATAATTGTACCATAAGTACATCCTGTTTCATTTTACCATAACATGATTCATTAAATTATCATCTACCAACATCATATGCATACATCATTTACCATCCATACATTTAATAAATAAAATCACATCATTCTTATCATTACACCCATCAAAGATCATTCATCATAAGATCATTCCATAAAATAAAAAGCATTTATCCAAACATCCATACATATTATCACATCACATCATTTATCCATATATCATATTCTACACATGCATTTATCGTTGCATCATTGCATTCAAATAAAATCATTCATATGCATTATCACATTTAGATTTAAATCATCACAAAATCATATAATACAAGCATCCATCACATATAAATCATAAATCCATCGTCATATCACATCAACTGCATCTCATATATATATCACAAATTTCAAGTATACAATGAAGTCTGGTCTACAAAATACATAATCAACAATGAGCTACAATCATAATATACATCATAGAGGATCACAATGGCATCTACGACCTGCTACTACTAGAATGAGCAGGCCCAATGGGACTTGTACCACCACCACCCCTAGAAGGACCCGGATCTCTAGAATCTCTGTGTAGAGGCTGTGTCACCCCCTCACTGACTGTCCGTGTATGTGTCCACTCAAATCTCGATGGGGCATAACTGACTTGGCACTCGGCAGGCACTGCATCATGATATCGGCCTCTATAGAACTCGGCCTCTTGGCCAGCCCATAGAACCTCTCTCATATAATCACCTATGGAGGTGCCATCGGCCAATCTCTGGAGAGTCTCCGTTGTCTCCTATGCCCTCTCGGAAATCTGTCGAGCACTGTCTCGCTCAGCTATCAAGGTATCAACCTATGTCTGCATGGCAGATAACTGTCCCTGTACCTGTGCTAAGGCCTGTGCGTGAGCCTATGCCTAGGCCTACATTTGAGTCTGAGCCTGCACAAGCATACCCCGAGCCTGTACCAACTACCCCTACAAAGTTTGGACTTGTGCCTGGAGCCTAGCTATTTTTCTCTGCTACTCAACTGCTAGCACTGTCATTGCTTGCCTCTTGTGAGGCCTACTAGAAGAAGGAGCACTGCTGATGCCTGGCCCTGCCCATCTGTCTCCTCCACTGCTGCCATCACTGTCATCACTGCTATGGCTGTCACCACTGCTGCTGCTCTCTGAGCTATGACCAGATGAAGAATCCTCTCCCCTCCCACTATCTGCAGAACCCTCGGCTACATCCCCCTCTACAGGAAAAGGTGCTAGCTCATTAGGGATAGTAATGCGAGGATGGGAGACCAAGGCCAAGAAGGCTATGTACTCCTCTATCACAGCTGCCTCTAAGATATCTCTCCACATGTCCCAAGGAGATGGCTATAATGCTCTGTACCCCTCTACAAGAACATCATTTGACAGTGTAGGACCCCAATCAGGAATATCCATCCGTCGCCGAGCATAATGGGCCACTCCCTGCAGCATGCACTGAATAATGCCATACTGTCTGTATACTCGATGAAGCAAGAATCTCTCAAGAATGAATGGTGTCCGACCGATGAGGTACATAGAATCACAAAGAAATCCCAACACTATAGCATCCTCATCCCGCTCCTCACAGTTGAGGTATGGACACCAGATAACTGTCTCGGTGTCATCAAACACCCGTCTCCAATGCTCTAACTTGCCCATCCGGGCATGAGTGAACCGACCTCTGTATCTAAAAACATACAGTCTGTCGGCTGGTCTGTCTACAACTAGAAATGACCGAAAAATAGAAAAATGCTCCCAAGCCCACACCTATAGCAGGGTCATCCCTGTGGATAAACTATGTGCATCTAGGTACACAACCGAGTGTAGATCATGATAAAGATGTGCCAGCATGCACATTGCCCACACATATCTGGTACCATGTACCATCATGCTCTCAAGAGTCCTACCCCAACCGACGAGGAATCCCTTTGACCTACGATCAGGGTAAAGAAAACCTCCAATGAATCCAGCTAGCACTGCTGGTAGTGTTGTATAGGAATCCACAATCCTCTACCATCGAACGCTCGGACCCTCTATGTCCTGATCCTGAAAAACTCTGCGGATAGCATCTCTACTACTGGTCCAGTGAGAATCATAAGTTACAATCTCCCCCATGAATGGAATGTATGAAATACGCCACACATCCTCTAGTGTGACTGTCATCTCGGTGGTGGGTAGGTGAAAGGTGTTGTGGTCACTATGCCACCTCTCAGCCAACGTAGTCAATAGACCCTGATTAATCCTAATCTGGGGCATCTCAAGCAAGCTCGTAAGGCCACAATGGCCTATCACATGAAGCTCATCTAGTGTCAAATGATATATCAAGTCTGTCGTTTGAGGAAACCTCTCTCGCATCTGGAGAGTACCCAAATCCTCCTATCATCATAACGATAAATCTACAATCAGTGAACTATGTCAAGAAATCAAAGGTCATTCTACTATCAAGTCTATTTCAAAAGCTTTGGTATCAAAATTCATAGGCGAACATCAAACCTCACCTTTCATGAGGTTCATCAAAACATTATCTAGATCTCGCCTATTATGAGATTTATCAGATATTGAATCATTTCCTCGCCTATCATGAGGATCATCAATAAATAGGATTTCTTCTCGCCTATCATGAGAGTTAGTCTTATTTAAATCATCAAATCCAACATCGAGAATGTGGATTGTCAATCATAACCAATCAAAAGAATGGACATGATTGAAATTGACGAAATCAAGGTTCGCTAAGTCAAAATCTTCAATTCTGACATGGAAGCGCTAAAACAGGCTTCCAAAGCACTAAATCCCAAAAGTGCTACTTTATCAACTAAAAGTGCTAAATCAGGGACCCAAAGCGCCAAAACCTTGAAAGTGCTATTTCAACACCCCGAAGCGCTAAAATAGGCTTCCGAAGCGTTAAAAGTCCCGAAGCGCTACTTTTTTCGCATCAAAGCACTACAACAGTCCGTCAAAGCGTCGCTTTACTAGAAGCCCTAGAACAGACCCTGAAAGCGTTAATCCACCGACTTAAAGTGCTGAAAGTCTCAAAGTGCTAAAATATGGCTTCAAAGCGCTAATTCTTGACTCCTAAGCGCTACATCACCAAAAGCGCTACATTACAACCTGGAAGCGCTACATCAGAGTGTAAGCGCTATAGCGCGGCTTGAAAGTGCTAAAACGGACCTAGACACACTTAAATGCTAAAAAGCATAAAAAACATAAATGCATGAATTATGAGGAGGTCGAGGGGTACATATCGGAGGTCCATAAGCAGGCGGCCATCGGTGACGTCGAACACGCTCGAATCGGTGAGTGTGGTAGGGGATAGGCATCTCGCTCTAGCTGGCAGAAAAGTCTGTATCACTAAAAATTTTTGAACTCAAAAAGCACATATGACTTTATAAATGACCTTTTAGCACTATTTATAAATTTTGAAAAGGTATTTTTGGTGGATTTTATTACATTTTGATTAATTTTATCCATAAAATTAATTAAAACTCATATGAGGGCTCTTCTCTTCATAATTTGTCGGGAGATAAATTATTATATTATTGAAACATCATCAAAACATCAAAAAATCATCAAATTTTTGAAAAATTCTAAAAATCATGACATCATTAATTTATCTCCCGAGGGGGCATATTATCATCAAATCATTTGAAAATCATGTTTGGGACATACAATTTTTTTTATTTTTTTTAATATATCATCGATCTTGGCAGTAGCAACAAAATTTTCTTCGAAGCAACGTGTAAACACATCACTTCAAAGAGGGGAAAAATGTATACACCTAAAATTGGTTTGGAGCATCCGATTAATTAAATACGAATTATTTGATTAATTATCCTATTTTCCTCTACTATTGAATAAATAGAAATATTTATTTATATAGTTCACATTTAATATTCATCTTAATTAAATAAACAAAATTAAATACTTTATTCAATTTAATTATCAAATCCCTATTTCAATCTATCACATCCATCTTAAATTAATTAAATAAAGATCAAAACACTTTATTGATTAATTGCCATATTCTTCTGTCTAATTTAATAAACAACTATCCTATAGTTCGTTTTATTAAAATTATTTATTTTTCTTTTACTAATTTAAATAAAACAAAAATATTTGAATTAGAGCATAAGTAATATTCCATCTATATTCTCTCAAAAATGAATTAGATATCCTATGTCTAAACCATGTCTAAATTATGTCAAAATCATGTCTAAATTAATTGATTGAAACTTCACGAGAAGTTTTGGAGACAAATTGGAGACAAATTTGGAATTTGATCTCTTAATCCTCCTCCATCAATTCTTCCTCTTCTCTTGCCTGTGTTTTCATGGGTAGAGACAATCTCCATCTTTCTCTCAATCTCCTCCATCTCTCACCATTCAATTTTCCAAATTGAATCCAAGCCTTTCAAAGCCTTCTCTGTGCATTTCTACAGCCAGGAAATCTATAAATACAACCTCATTCAACCGAGAAAAGATCCAGATAATCAAGTTTATGCACTCTTACTCTGCAGAAATTCAAGCAATCAAATTTTCAACCATGGCTACCTCCTGTAGCTGCAATTATCTATTTCACATCAATATCATGCTAGTTTAATCATTTAGTATTGCATTAGCATTTTCTCGTTCTTTGAATTGTCATTTTAACAATCTTATTTGTTTAAACAATCTGAGAGCAATCAGGATTTAATAAATCTTTGGAGATAGAGAGCAATATGACGCTTTCAATTGATTACTGTTTTGAACTAGTTCAATTTGTTTAATCTTTGATATAATGTCGTATTAAGAAGTGTTTTAATCTTATTCACTTATTACAGATCTAGATAATCAGGTTTATGCACTCTTACTCTGCAGGAATTCAAGCATCAAGCATCAAGAATTCACA